>CM039730.1:37374653-37419526 GCA_022539455.1 Dendrobium nobile
GGCCCTTACTTTCCTGTGTTAAACCCCCGACATATATTGAATGTTACTTATATGTTTGCCCCCCTGAAAATTATGGCTGGTTCCGCCCTGGGGAGAACCGTCCGCAACAAGCATTGAATACCTAGCGGTACCGACGGTACCGAGTGATATCCAATACTTATGCGGACGGTGCACACTCTGCACCTAATCTTTTTCCATCAATCAACCACCATCACAACACAATAAAAAACTTCTGAGTTACGTGTGGTCAAGTATTACCGTTCTCCTGTTCCTCAGGTTCATTTTACAGTTTCAACTACGCCCAGTTCCTCCACTCACTCGCACTCATAAGTCATAGTCACAACCGCACCCATTCATACCCTTCATTCATAACACCGTGCAAGCGTGCCACGAAAGAAAAATATCCGGCGAAATCTCAAACGTCAGATCGATGGGACTGCTCATAAGAACCGCATGCGCCCGCCAGCCCGCTACTCCATTGGTCACACTGTAATTTCGTCAAATCCTATTCCATTAAACGCGGTAAATTCTCGGTTCAGTAACTGCTACATTTATAAGACTTCCCGAGTCCCAAGAACGCGCTCTAACGCACGTCTTCGACGCCCCACTCGAACCCCGCAGAGAGAGAGAGAGAGTAGAGAGAGCTCAATCCGACGGCAGACAAGCAAGGGGATCTGAAGCCATGGAAGATGCATATCTCTACGACGAGGAGCGGCTGTGGAAATGTCAGAAGCACCCGCTCAAGAATCGCCATGGCGTCTGCCCCAACTGCCTTCGCGATCGCCTCCTCCTACTCTGTCCGGACTGCGCCCATCTACGTCCTTGCGCATGCCTTCCGTCGTCTTCTTCCTCCTTCTCCTCCAACTCCTCACTCGACCCCCCGAGATCCAGCTTCGGCGGCGTTGGTCGTATTGGCAGCCTAATCGACGGCGAACCAGCCTTCCGGCGATCCAGATCTGCAGCATTTACTTTTATCCGACCGAGATCGGAAGTCGCCGATGAGGAGGTTCGTATCAGAGTACGGCGTTGGGCTGCGTTTTGGCCTTTCTCTAAGGCTGCGATTCGGAGGGTTGATGAGGTAATGGCGCCGGAAAAGTTTGTTAGATCGAGCTCGGTGGCTGTGACGAGTTGTCAGGATTTCCGTGGCGGTGAGAGAGGAGAAGGTAGGAATAAGGGATGGAATTGGCTCTTTCCAAGCCCAACTAAGGTTTTCCGGCACAGGAAGTCGGCTAAGGTAGTTCAGGAGCGATCCCCTTTCTACAGGACATGATCGGTTGGAATTTAGTAAGTAAAAACCAAGAAGAAAATAAATTTTTATGAAGACAGTTTTTCAAGTACTTTTTTTCTCAAGGTTTAGAATGCTCAGAGGAGCTTACTTTTTTTTTCTTTGTTTTGTACAGAAACTAATGTTTATTCGTGTTATGAATTAAAAATTTAGTTTTGTTATTTAGCTCTGTCATCGTTCATCGCATATTTGTTTCTTCCCTTAAACTATTTCAAAATATCCCAAAATTTAAGTGAAGATGGGCTTCGAAAATTTTATGTTTATATTAAGATTAAGGTAATTCATTATATCTATATAATATAAATTTTAAAATAAATTTAACATTTTAAAAATTAATGTACTTTGTATCAGAAATTCTTTGCGTTTTTTTTTTCTTGGAACAAACTCAAATTAGTCCTAATCGTCTGTTTTGTTTGAGCCTAATTTTGGCCATCCGCGATAAACCTTTTCTCAACTGAAGGCCTAAGCGTATGCTTGGGATAAATTTCATATAATTTTATTTTACCCATTATTTTAATATTTCTGCTTGACTCTGATTTCATTATTATTTTAAATTTTTTTTTCATTGGGCCGGATGATTTTATTGGAAGTTGCTGAAGTTTTAAGAATGTATCATGTCTATATTAAATTTATGTTTCAATATGTAATTTTTTTAATAGAAAAAAAATGTTGATTAGCTTTTTTTATTGTGATAGGTAAAAAAAAGTTATTTTTTAAATTTAATTTTTATAAAAAAAATATAATATCATAATAGTGTTCAAAAAATTAATTTTTTTTTTGTGGATGCTTCACAACTAAAGTTTCATTTTGATCAACTCTAATTAGGGGCGAAATCAGTTTTACTTTTGGGTGCAAAATTGATGACAAACCTTCAAAGAAGCCCAAATGATGGGAGATTTTAGTGGGGTTATAGGTGAGGTGGGGTCCAAGCAGTAGTTCAACAATGCATTAATGAGATCGAAGAAATAATGCTCACGAGAAACAACAAGTGATTGAGCTTTCTTGCTTGAATTGGATCTACACTAGATGTGGGAAAAACTTTTTAAGACATGAAAAAAAAAAAAAAAAATTCCTTATGGAGGCAAATTTTTGAAATTGCTTTCCTTTTAAGTAAAATCAAATTTGAGAGTGGCTCCGATTCAATATGATTTCTCCCTCATTACAATTAAATGCTAAAGTAGCTATAAAAAATTATGATTTTTTTGAAAAATTATTGTTAGTATTCTTGCGTCATAGAATATTCGTGGCGGTAGAGAGAGAGTTTTCGTCCTAATTTTATATGAAGATTCAACACATAAGAGAAAAATGTCCAATAATCATAGAAAGCATCAAAATTTTAACGTGAAAACTCTTGAAGAGGGGAAAAACCATGGGGCATCTCCCAATAGTATTTAGCAGGCAAGAGTGGTTGGAGGTACCATAGTTAATATGTGACGAAGGTGAAGGATTGTAGTTGGTGGACGATAGATGTCTAAAGGATCATAGTCAACGAGGACGAAGGTAAGAGGGACCGTAGTTTGTGAGAGACAATAGTTAGAGGGACTATACTCGACATGTAACGATGTTCAATGAACCATAGTTGACAGACAAAAAAGATCAGAGGGATTGTAATCGACATGTGATGGAGGTCCAAGGGATTGCAATAGGCAAGCAATGATGGTCGGACAAAAGCCATGCAGTGGCTGCCAGACAGAGGTCCAACATCGATGGTTGGGCCTATATGCAGGATCGATGGCCTGGTGGTGAGGGTTCACCGGGGTTGGAGCTCTGGGATTATTCAAGCCAAGAGCTCTCATGAGTTTCTAACCCTAAGCTATAGCTTCCACATATCCTAGCCCCCTTTCATGTGGAAAGTGCGGATCTATTTATAAGTTTTTTTTTATAGTAGCATGCTCCGTAAATATGAAAAAGATCAAGGATAAATTCTAAGTGCTTCATCAGACGGCCCATATCGATTCTTTCAATCATAGAGCATTCATAGAGCATTTAGTGTTTTAATGATATCAGAATTAAGCGATCTAGGGCTTGTTGGATTTGCTCGTCGAGCCACTCGATTTGACTATAAGCATGTCATATTTTGATACCATTTCATCATCTAATTAACACTTTGAAGTTTTAATTATGCTTCGTTCCCTTAATTTGGGCTCAGATTTGACTCATTTTTGATGTCGTTAGGTTTGTCTTACGGAGACATCCAATTTAATTATAAGTTTGTAGAAATTAGAGTTCATATGTTAATGAATTCAATTTTGAAAATTTTCTATTTATATATACTTCAAGATTCGTGCCTAATGAAGATGATTTTTGATACCATATTAAATATATTATAAATGATAAAAAAATTATAACTACAACAGTAATAGATCTAATTGAATAAAATAACTTCTACCTATCCAACTTTTTCAAATAAAATAAAGACATTGTAATAAAATATAAATGGAATAACTGTCTAAAGGCAAAATTATGAACAACTTTTATCAAACAGCATCTAATTACATAAACAATGATGGCCGTCTCAAATAGGCTATAATCTTATAAAGAGTTAGTATCTCACAAAAATATTTTTTAATATCATTCGAGTAGCTTACACCCAAATACTAATTATAATTGACAGAAATAGAAATTGAACTATTGTAGTGGCCCCTTAATAGTAAGATTAATTTCTAATAATAAATGCATAGATATGACCTTCCACCAATATATTTAATGATAATAAAATACATTGATGTAAACATGGTGGTTACACGTGATGTCGCCAACGGAAAGGCTTTGGGCCTCTGTGGAAGATCATGGGTTTTAGCATGAAATCTTGGCCGTTAAATTGGGTGTAATGAGTAATGACTGCGTGATAGGAAACAAAAGAGGCCAATGAGAAAAAGCGACTTTAGGAAGGCTACCTCACGTGCCTGAACGGCGTACGTGATGGTGGCGTTTTCTATTTGCCTGTCCTGTGCACTGCCTCACATGCCTTGTCGATGCACACGTGAGAGTAGTTTTAAAATAGTCTTCTAAAATAATTTTTTTAATCACAAAAAATAATAAAATAGAAGCTTTTTTTATGTCTAGCAAGCCACCCTTTAGAGGATGTCAAAAATGGATCAGATTCGAACTCCATTTAAAAATTTTGGATTCAAATTGATAGGCTTAACAATTGGGTCAGATTTTGATCTAAAAACTCGATCCGTTTAATAAACGGGTTGAGTTTAGGTCAACCCGTCAAGCTGAAATTAACTCTATTTTGACCCGAATCGAACCTATTTATGATTTTGGTCGAACAAGCCCACGGTCCATCATTTGATTTACTACTTTTGTAGTAACAGCGTGCCAAATCCGATTTCATTAACGCCTTTACCATTTACTATTCGGGTCTGCGGGCTTCTCGAGATTTGATTTTGGTGGAAGAAGAATGTTGCCCATCTCCAATTTAAGGATTTTGTTGAAGAAGTGCATTGCAGGCTTAGTAGAAAAAATAATTATAAAAAAACGATTTAGTGGGTGGTGGTGGGTCGACCCGGATCCAAATCGAGTTGGGTTCGGGTCTGAATTTGTAACCCGTTTTCTCATATCATTTCAAGTTTGGATTGAATCAATTGATAACGGGTCTTTTTTGAGTTGGACATGAACCTGATCGAAAAATCCTTTTTGACACTAACAAATGCCTTCGGATCATTAAGATGCTATTTTGTATTCTATGAACTTTGCGATTGAAGTAAAATAAAGCTTGAGATCGATAGTAGTGAAAGCTATACACAAAGTTCAAATTTTCTACCAAATCAAACAGGAGGAAAGTAAAATATCATCACATCTTCAAAACATGTGATATGCAATGCATGCTGTGGAGCAAATAAACTTGGCTTCTCATCAATTTCATCCATAAACATCAATTTCTTCTAATACGAATGGTCTCTCAACTCCAACATTCATCAAATGCACGTCTTTCCTCTTCATCGCTATCACCAGGACAAAAGAAATATCAATGGAAACTCTAGATAATCCTCGACCATCCTACTTGTAATCTCCATAAAAGCTTAACCCAAAAGGCAGAGAGCCTTGGCCCTTGAGAAGTTAAGCGTGGCCCAATTTCAAAAGGTGCATGTTTGAATGGAGAGAGAGTTGCTATTAGGGGTATAAGTAAGCCAAGTTGGCTCAATGTCGACCTGTTAATGAGGACACAAGTTGAGCTTTTCAAGTAATGAGTTCAAGCTCGAGCCTATAGACAAGTTTAAGCATGAGCTTAATTTGGCTCGACTCATAAGCTCGTTGAGTTGCTTTGTTAATTTATAACATTTTAAAATAAATTAAATTAGCATTGGAAATTGTATTTTAATATTTTTAAATTAATTTTATATTAAAAAACTGAAAATTTAAAATTAAAACTAAGAAATCAAGCTCAACAATTGAGTCCAATTCAAACTTTCCAAATGACCTCAAGCTTAGTAAAAAAACAAACAAACTTACTCAATTAAATAAAAATTCAACTCGTTTACACCCCTACTTATTTTTTTTTTTCTAAAATTATAAGCCACTTTTAAATAATAGTAAATATATATGGTGAGATACCCCACGAGGCTTAGCCGTGTTGGTCCGCGCAGGGGCGGATCCAGCTTCTTTTTTTAAGGTGTGCAAAAAAAAAAATTGGATGGGCAAAGATGCTTGGGATTGATAAAATTAGGACAAAAAATATTTTTGAGGGGGGGCAAATACCCAAAATATTCAAATTTTCCCCTTTAAATATTTAAAAAAAAAATTTTGAGGGTGGGTGGATCCACCTATGGGTCAGCGAGCATGATTGGGAACCCCCAATTCATGTTCGAACTTCCTCTCTCATGCCACGCAACCCATTAAGTGGGGAGAAAATAACTACGTATGGGTCATGCACTTATGGGGCTAGTTGTTGGTAGGCTCGTCGATAAATTAGTTAAGACATGCAAATACTAAGAGGATGACTCTGCAAAGATACCCGTTTCAATATATATATATATATAATATCTATATATATATATATATATATATATATATATATATATATATATATATTATATATATATATATATATAATATATATATATATATATATAAACATACATACATTCATTCCAAGTTCTTTTTTAGCGATGCTTTTTCGCTCTGCTAGGGTTTGTAGTTTGGCGTTGTTTCTTCTTGCGCTGCGAGGTTCTCCGATCGTTTCAAGGAAGATTTTTTCTTCTTTATCTCTCGTTTCTTAGTGTTTTTATTAGTAATGGAGGGTAAAAGGCTATTAGACACTGGTTTTTTTATCTGGTTCGTCTTCTTCTCTGTCTTTCCGTGAGGCCTTAGCGGCTCTACTGTTTCGAACTCCTCTTTCCCTGATCTTAAGGTTTCATCTTTCCGGGGACTTCCTTCACTTTGGATTTTAGATGAGGAAGTGCTTGCCCTTGCTTCCTCTTTTGAGTTTGCGCTTGTCGGTAAATTTCGTGCTCCTCGTCCGTCTTTGAAAGCTATTCGAAATTTTTTTTTTCAATCTCAAGCTTAATGGTGTCTTCTCTGTCACTGTTCTTAACTCTAAGCATATTCTTATTAAGTTGGAAAACGACTTGGATTACTGTCGCATTTTTTTTCATCGCTCTTATTTCATGAATAATTGTTTTATGAAGCTTTTCAAATGGTCCCCTACATTTGACATTGATGTTGAATCCCCTTCTATCCCATTTGGGTTTCCTTTCCTAACCTTCGGTCGCACCTCTTTGCCCCGAGAATTTTATTTGGTCTTGGCTCCATGTTTGGTATACCATTAAAAATTGATTAGGCTACCTCCTCTGGTCGGCGTTCGTCGATAGCTCGATTGTTGGTGGAATTAGAAGTTACCAGGGTCTATCCTGACAAAATCTAGACAGGTTCTGAGAGCTTAGGCTACATCCAATCGGTTATAATGGATCCCTTTCCTGCTTATTGCTCTCATTGTAAGTCTCTGGGTCACTCAAAACTTGATTGTCCTACCCTTCAGCCTCATGTGGTTGTGCCGCCTGTTGTTGAGGTGGCTCCTGTTTTTATGGAATGTAATTTACCTGCTGCTTTACCTCCTGTAGTTCTTGCGATGTTGAGTTCGGATAGTGGCAATTTGTCTGTGAATAATGCTATTGATAGTGTATGTGGTATTGTCGGTGCTCCAGTTACGCCTTTGATTTCTCAGGAGGACCTACTTTGCTCAAAACAGGTGGTGAGCATGTGCCTGTTTGTGCTTCCCCTATTTTGGTCGGTTTGGAAGCTGTGAAAATTGCTGTGGAAACTGAGGTGGTTGGAGATGCTAATGGTGTTGAGTTTGCTGCTAGTTTATCCCCTGACGCTCAACCTTTTACTCATTTTGGTAGGAATTTGGCTTCCACTCGTGTATGTCATAGTGTTGAGGGCCTTCCTCGTGAGGCTCCTTTGGTGTCTGTGAGGTCTTCCCCTTCTGTTTTGGTTGATCATTCATTAAATTCTGAGGAGTTGGTTGGCCCAGTAATGCCTGCTGTCATGGATAATTTGGGTGAGGATGTGTGTAAGGTGGCTATTTCTGGTAACTTCTGTCCCATTCAAAATGAACGCTTAGTGAATAATGTTTTTGTGGATGTCCCAGTTTCTTTTATGAATCCTCAAGGATTAATGTATAATGTGAATGATAATTCGGGCATTGATCTTAGAGTCCACCTGGACTGGCTTCATGATTATAGTTCTGATTCTGATTCTGTTTCTGATTATGTGGAATCTATTAGAGAAGGAGATCCTGGTAATTCTTTTAATTTGTTGTGCGACAAACCACTGGTCTCTGCTGCTTCTTGTGGTAGGTCTCGTGGGAGGGGCAGGCATGGTCGCTGATTGTTGGTTGCTGTGGTGGTTTCGTTTTACTTGACATTTTGTGTTGTTTTGGGCTGCGGATCTTGTTGATGTTATTCCGTTGGTTTGCCTTTATGGTCTGTTGGTTGCCCCGTTCAAATTGTTTTGATATGGACGATGACGAAGCAGCGAGGCTGCAAGCGTCGTGGATGGCCAGGGTTTGTTAGCAACTTGGTTGGCCCTTCGATTTTGTGTTTTACCAGTTGATGGTCCCGCCCTGGCAACCCGAAGCTGGTCTGAGTCCGAATCATATTGGTCTCTTTTATGGGTCTTGCTGTGATTCCTGTAAGCTTCTAATGTGGTCCTTTGTGGGGTCTTCTTTTGTATCATTCCTATATATATATATATATATATATATATATATATATATATAATGTGAACATATTTGCGGTTATCCTCTTCTTCTAAATGTGCTCTTTTCCTCACTAGGGCTCACCAACCTTTCTTCGGTGTTTGGTTCTCTACTTCCTCCATCCCTCTTTTCCACCCTGGGCCCCTGGCCATGACCGCATAGAATCTAACCCATACTGAAATCTACTCACCCCACACTGTCTTTTTGGCAGCTAGTCATATGCCAAAGTTGCAAAGCTTATCTCTTCACAAAGGCCTCCTCTTTGCCTCTATTGAGATAAATAATGAAGGGAGAGAGCGTTCTTTAGATCAATTAAAGAAATCTTAATTAGGCTATTAATTCAATTGCTGAAGTATCAATTAGGCTATTAATTCTAATATTGATTAATTGTAATATTGACATTCTATGGATTTTGGTCATTGGGTAGGATTTACTTTTATAAAATCATATAAATAAATAAGTAACAGATGTTAATATGGATATTGTTTATTTCATACATCAAACTTATAATTTTCAAAAACATATTTTGATATTCTTCTTAATATATATTATGTATGAGATAACTTTTATGTTGCTTTGATTTTTTAAAAAGAAATCATATTTATTTAATTATTATTTTCTTACTGTTTTTATAAAATTTATGTGATGAAAGAATATTTTTAATAATTATAGTAGCTAACCTGTTTTCGTCACAGCAACTTCATAATCAATTTTATAAAAAATTTAAGCTATCAAAATAATCCTTTAAATTTAGTATTAAAGCTAAAAACATTTTAGTTCATCCTAAACAGAACCAAGTTGACCAAATTAAGTTTGGCTAGATATAGCTTTATTTAATAAAATGATTTGGTCATTCAATTTTCTGAATTTTATAACCGAATCAATTAATCCAGCGCATTCATAAAAAAAGTCATCGAGATCAACCAATACATACCCCTACCAATAACTCCATATGTTTCCCTTCTCAAAACACTCAGAAGAATAGCAAGTGAGCTTCTTTTTTTTTTTTTTTTTTAACACAAAATAAAATTATATTAATAAGCCAAAAAATTACAACATAGACTCAAACAAAAAAGAAGATAAGTTTGAAGTTACATAATGAGGTTTCTATAACGATTTTAGATCAGTCACATATTTTGATTAAGTTAGCGGATGACCTTGATTACTGTAGAGTGTTCTGCCACCGTTCGTATTTTGTCTTTAACTGTTTTATGAAATTGACGAAATGGTCGCCAACTTTGGACATTGGTGTTGAGTCACCGGTGATTCCCATCTGGATCTCCTTTCCTCGTCTTCGTCCCCATTTTTTTTCGCCTCGGATTCTATCTGGCCTTGGTGGTTTGTTTGGGGAAACCTCTTAAAATCGATGAAGCTACGGCTATTGGTTCCCGTCCGTCTATTGCTCGTGTGCTTGTTGAGTTAGACATTACGAAATCTTATCCTAAGCTTATTTGGTTAGGGTCGGAAAAAACTTGGGTATACGCAGGAAGTTGTTTTTGAAGATTTCCCTAACTTTTGTGCCGGTTGTAAATCTATAGGTCACTCGATTGGAAATTGCCGTCCTTCGGCTCCTTCTCAAATCTCTATCCCTCCTCCTAATGTTTCTTCTGGGAAAATCGGGGAGGAGGTTGTTGGGATAGGTGATTTAATTCATGTTAATTGTAATGATGTTCAAACTATGAGTATTGAGGGAAATGTTGTTTTGGTTAATGATGGAAGGGATGCTACCGTTAATACGTCTGAACTTTGCTCGGTTGTTTTATCGCCGAACGCTAGACCTTTTATTTCCTCATGTAGTTGATGCTAATAGTAATGGTATTTTGGCTCCGGTTGCTACAGGAAATTTGATTATTTCTGCAGGATGTGATATTATGAATGAAACTGGTGTTGTGGGTTCTGATTTGGATGTGGTTCCGTCTCCTAATGCTCTGGGGACGGAGGCTCCTTCTGTTGAGGTGAATGTCGGTTCGCCTGTACTGGGCATTGTGAATTCTGGAGAAATTAATGTTTTAGAAAATGTGGTGGGTGGAGATGAGGTTATTTTGTCTGTTGAAGTGGATATGGCTAGTGAGGATGTTATTCCTTCCGATTGTAATCTAGTTGAGGTCCCTGTGAATGTCGTTGATTCTAATAAGTTGGCTATTTCTGTGGGTAATCCCAGGGCTATGGAGACTAGGAAACAGAAAGATTGATTGATTGATTCGTCGGATAATGAAGCGCAATCTGATTGTGATGATTCTGATTCTGATTTTTCCCTTGTTCGCTCTGCCAATGTTGCTACTAGAGGAAAATTTTGGATGAGAGGTAGACGTAAAAGGTGATTTTGCGTGGCGTTTTGTTGTTGTTTTGCTGTTTGGCTTCGGTTTTCGTTTGGTTTTGCTGTTCGTTTGGATGCTATGAGAGGATTTGGGCAATGATGTGGTCGGGGCTCGCGTCCCGGTCGTTTTTTGCTGGTGGCAACCGTAGGTGTGGTTTTCGAGAGGGGTTCAGTCTACAACTACTGGATGGTCCGTGCTGGACGTCTCGGATGCTGGAAGCCTTGACTGATTTCTGAGCTCGCATTTTGATTGTATCTCTCCTCTTATTTGGTCTTATCTTCTTTTTTGTTTGAGTCTATGTAGCAAGTGAGCTTCTTCTTTGCTTTGTATGTCAAAGTTTTCTCTTTTGGCTCAACTGTCCATAGTCCATACTTTAAAACTAATACGTAAATTCTTAACTAGAAATTTCTCATGTCTTCTTACCCCTAAAATACAATATATATATTTATATATATATATATATATATATATATATATATATATATATATATATATAATGGAATTGAAATATATATTAGTTTAAAATTGTATTATAATAATATGAATTTGAACTCCACATCATGCAATTCTAAAATATAGGAATTCATTGGAATAACATATGTTCCTATTGTGCGTCAATTCATATGAAAATAAACTAGTATAAAGACTATGCAAATAGTTAATTCTTTTGTGCAAACATATAAATAATTTTATGAGAATGATATTATGCCAATTAATAGTCAGAAAATGGAATAAAAATTACATGAATCCTCCCATGCATGTCACTAAATTTTCGAGGATTGGTGAATTAAGGCTTCGTGTGGGATGATTTTCTTATCGCTTCTTAAAATAATTTTTAGTACAAAAATTAAAAAAATTGCTTTAAGAAGCAATAATAAAGCCGTCCCAAATGAAACTTAGGTCCAACACATTTAGGCTTTATTTGAAATGACTTTCTTTGTGCGTCTTAAAATAGCTTTTTAATATAAATTTTTTAAATTTTTATTTTTATACTAAAAAATTATTTTAAAAAATAATAAATAAAATCGTCCAAACAAAATTTAATGATCTTAAACTCAACAATTATTTTTATCGTTCTGTTTGAAAATATTTTCACTATTATAAAATAAAAATAAAATATATATAGTCTAAGAAGAACATCATCATCCAGCAGGGACTTATCCTACACGTCATTATGAAGCTATAGGTGCTTCCCCACGTCGACGCCCACTATTATTAAATAGAAAAACGTATTGGTGCAAGTGCGCAACATTGCCGCTTATAATATTTGATCAGGATAGTGACGTTCATTGCAACCTCACATTTATCTTGCTCTTTCAAAGCTTGACCTAGACTTTCTCGAAAAACAAAATATAGGTATAGATTGTGTAGATATCAAAAATTTCTTGCGGAGTTTCTCCAAAAATTGAGAATCTTTAAAGAAAATATAATTTGGTTAATATCATCTTAGAAATAGCTTTTATATATCTATAATAAACATATCATAAAATCACATTTAGAAGTATATTATCATTTGCATGGAATAATATACTTAACAATTATTTTTTTTTAAACCAAAAATAATATTATATTGATCCCAAAAAGGAGTACACAAGATAAAGAGCAAAAGCCAAAAAACAATAGAAAGTACAAAATGAAATCCAAGTTAGGGCTCAGTAATCAGCCGAGGCTCCCAACTTCCTCGAAGCCACGCACGGACCATCCAATATGGCGAAGAAAACACTCCAAACGATCCAACCAAGTATGAGAACATCTCCACAGGTTGCCAGCAGCTATGACGACGAGGAAACGAGCCCCATCCACACCATAGCCCAACAATCCGACGACCCACAGAAACAACCAAAAATCCAGATAAAGCAATAGGGAACAATCACTGGAATAAAGGGACTATCTGCCTCTCCTGCCCCTCCCATGAGAGGCGACATAGTGAACAGGTCTATCACGAACCAGTTTAAAATTATGTCCAAGGTCAGAACCTCCATAATAATCCGAAGAGGAATCAGAATCGAATTCAAATTCAGACGTGCAATGCAACCAATCAAGATGAGTCCTTACATCCATCCCTGAATTATCACCCACATGATACACCAATGCTTGGGTGTCGATCAAATTCACAGGCACATTAACAAAAGGGTTAGAACTGACCATCATTCCTTTCCCAGCATTAACACCCAAGGCAGGCTCCACAACAGCATTAGAAACAGGAGAAACAAAATTATTCACCCCTCCACAATCCTTATTAAAGCTCTCACGCGAGCCAGACTTACCCGAAGCCTCGACACCCAAATCAGGCACATTATGAGACGGCAACAAACATGGAGCAGACAAGGATTCAAGCTCAGCCAAAGCAAGACAAGCGTTAAGAGCACAACCCATACCATCGCTATTACTAAAACTAGCCCGATGAACTTGGGGGCCTGAAAATCCCCAAACACGCCATCCTCAGCAGCAGACACAGCGGCATCCCCCAACACAATAGAACTCCCACCAGCCAACGGGGCAGGAGACCCCACAGCAAGTCCAGGAGATAAAACCGGTGAACCAACAGGGGACAAGGCAGCAACAACAACACCAGGATTAGCAATACCACTTCCCAAAACCTCCAACACATAAGGAATAACGACATTATCAACATTTTCAACACAGTGGGGAACTAAATTAGTGCTCGGGTTAAGAGAATCATTAGGAATTTCATCCGAAACAGGACGACATTTACCCGGGGCATGACCAATACATTTACAAGAAGCATAGAAAGGGGGAAATTCATCTAACACAACCTCCTGGACAGAACCTAAAGTTTCAGAGCCTAACCAAACTTGCTGAGGATAAGATTTCGTTATATCAAGTTCGACTAAAACACGAGCATTTGATGGTCGGCAACCAACAGAGGTTGCTTCATCAATTTTCAGAGGCTTGCAAAAATCTCACCAAGCCCATAGAGAATACGAGGGGTGAAGAAGTGGGGACGAAGAAGCGAAAATGAAATCCAAATCGGAATTACAGGCGACTCAACACCTATATCCAAGCAAGGCGACCATTTCGTTAATTTCATATAGCAATTAAAAATAAGGTAGGATCGATGACAAAACACCCTACAGTAGTCTAGGTCATTGGATAACTTGATCAAAATGTGAGAGGGATCCAACAAAGTAACAAAAACTTCGCCATTAAGCTTCAAATTAAAGAAAAATTTTCGAATAGAGTCAAGAGCTGGTCTCTTAGAAGGGAAAAAACCTACTAATGAGAATTGAAATGGAGATGCTAAATCTTTGATTTCCTGGTCGGAAATTCATAAAGAGGGCAAACCACGGAACGTAGAAGTCTGAAAATCTGGATAATAAGGCGAAGATCCAGCAAGCGCCTCTAAAAAAGATTGAGAATGAGAAACACCCCCTAAAAAACCAGGGTCTCTAAGTTTGCTAGGCGCCATACCGGCACCGCCAGAGATAAACAAGAAAACCAACCAAAATAGACACCAAAATAATAGGAGAATATAGGAAAGGAAAAACTTCCCTAAATCCAGGAGAGCGTCGGAGGGGAAGCCCCAGCGGGGCGGGGAAATCCCCAGAACAGCCCAGCAAAACGAAACCCTAACAGAGGCGGCTGGTGAGGTGAAATACACATGCAACTTCTTATATACTTAACAATTATGTTACAGTAGTAAACACGTGTTAGTAGACAACTGTTAAGAGTATACATATATAATCATAACAAAAGACACACCACTTGAACATATCTTCATAATATAAGTAGTATTCACAACACTATATAAACATGATTTCATAACATAACCATTTAATTGGACATAAAATCATAATATAAATAACATAACATGAAATAGCACATTACATCACATAATATAATATTCACATTTTCCAATACCTCATTATACCTCTACTTATACTTATATAAATTTATGAATCTCATTATAACTTCAGTTCCACTTATATTCCACTTGTATATATGCATACGCTCAAATCTCATTATCTTCACTTTTACTTATAACTCCATTTTTCATCTCGCATTTGTTTAGGCGTATCTCTACTTTCACTTATAACTCAACTTGTCATTTCACATTTGTTATCTCCACAACGAGCTCATTTAATATAGGAGCTCGAGTGTAGGTTCAAGCTTGAACACGTAACTCAAAAAGTTCGACTCATGAGCTCGCTGACGAGTCGGGTTCGAGTCAGCTCGCGAACCAGCTTGACTCACTGACTACCCCCTATGTATGACCAATGACATTAATCTTTTCAGCACAAAATAATAATAACTTTAACAATTTTAATATATAACAATAGTGTTTACATAATACAATAATACTTGAAATACTCACCCATTCGATAGACTTATTGCTTACAAGGAAAATGCATGCACACATACTCAATGTTGAAAGTACATGAAGTCATTCAAAAATAACATTTATAACAACATTTTGATGATTTTTATCATTTTTCCACACTTTCGATTTGCAATTAAGATGACTAGTAAAACATATGAAAATCACACTTTTAAAACTACCTGAGAAACCAAGTTTGTTATGCCAATATGATCATAACCTCCTATTCTACAACATATTAAAAGTTATATAGTAGAAAATTTCTCAAACTTTATTAAATCAATTAAATAATAATAACTTTAACTCAAATTTCTCAAATTAAAAACTAAAATAGGATAAAAAAACCTACATCGAGAAGAACAATTTGTTCAATTGGCCCTACAAATAAAACTGACTCCACGACATCCAAACCCTAGCTTTTTTTTTGTCCTTCCTCTATCTCCTCTTTTTTCTCCTCTCCTAGCTATTCTCTCCAATAAAATGATGATATGAGTTTTTATATAATGATTTTAAATATTTATATCAAGATTAAGAAGTGGACCTAGCAACGTGACACTGACTTCCCCAACATCAATAAGCTCCCAAGGAAAACTCATTTTTGGAAACTTCTCATAAACAAAGACCTCAAAACCGCAACGCTCCCAAGTGCTTTCCAGCATCTAGAGAAGACAACATTGAATGGGCTAGTTGTGAAGCCCCATGATCTAATTTAGAAGAATTGTTGATTTAAAATTTCTAATCAACTACCAAAATCACTAATAATCATTACTATAAAATAATAAATACAACATAATAAAACTTTAATTTTTTTTCTTCTCAAAACATTTATTTTATTTTCAAAAGAATCATTTACACTAGTCATGAATATATCTTTTAAATTATTCTATCTTAGTACATTTTCATGAATACAAAACTAAGAAAAAAATAAATAAGAAATACTTAAACCAGAATTAGATCTGATCTGCCCATTCTATTGGATTCTTACCCTTTGCTAAAATCATGAAAATAACATAATGAGTAGAAGTCCAATAGATCACCCGAATGACCATAGTACCTAACACATGAAAAATAAACAATATGTAGTCATTTAGGACATGTCAATATGGTATGCTTTATCAATTCATATAAATAGGATGAATCATAAGAAATTATAATCATGTAATTGATCTATAATCATTAACTTAGTTATAATTCAACATCCTATGAAAGCCACGAGAAAACTATCTTATGAATCGTTGAAACAATGCATTTTTATCTTAATTCTATCAGTTATCAATACAGAATATCAATGCTCTATAAGTTATTGATTATTAGTGTTTATTATTTTCATGTAGTGCCATGTTATATATGCAACATGTACCTATTCTCGTTATCATGTATTTGTATCTATATTAGTGTCATTATTCATCATGTTCATACATTATATCACATACACTACAGGAAAATCACCTATTTCCGGCGGCATTTTCTGGCGGTTTTCTAATTTACCGACGAAAAAATTCTGCCAGTAAAAATTGCGTAGAAAAATAAATTCTGGCGGCTTTCCGACGGACTTAACACCCCCCCACCCCCTCGCCAGCCCGGTAACCGTTCACAGCAGCCCGCCAGCTTCCCTGCTCCGGCCAGCCAGTGAGCGCTAGCGTGTGCTCGGGTCTCGCCACCCCGTGTGTGCACTCACGTGTGCGCGGGGGTCGAGCTAGCCCGTGTGCTCTTGTGTGCATCTGCTCCCACGTCTGCCATGGGATTCGAACAGCGGTCCGTTGGGAGAAATCTCAAACAACCAACCGAATTGCTGGACATGCAAATATGTTTTTAATGTCAATAGTTTTTATTTAAATTATATTCGAACCGAAAATCAAGTAGTTTTTAATTATACTAAAAAAATGAAACTAATTAATTTAAAATAAAAAATGATAATTAATATAAAATAAAAATTAGCTAACTTATTAACTTTAAAAAGAAAATTAATTAAATATTTAATACTTTTTGTTAAAACATTTAAATAGTTAAAGTTTTAATCATTTTAATTAAATTTTAAAATTTCGTTGGAAAATTTAAAAAGACGCCGGAAAATTCCGTGGGAAAGGAACCGCCAGAAAATTTCGTCGAAAAATTCGTTTCATTGTTTTCCGTCAGAAAAGCGCCGGAAAGCTGCCGGAAAAGTTACTGCTGGAAAGTCGCCGGAAAATTCTGCCGGAAATTAATATAACTCTTGTATTATATAACTTATGTATTGATTGATGTTCTGTTTTATTTTTGTTTGTTAATTTTTGTGGCTATGTTATTAGATTGGATGACAAAAAAAAAAAATCTTTCCAATTAGATCTTGGGCCACAGTTTGGTCTCTCGTCCACCCTAATATAAACTATTAGGATACATCAATTTTATTTAGTTGGGCTATGATAGAGAGGATGTGAGGCAACTCTCTTATCCCTCATAATTTTCGTGATTTCAACAAACATATTTTTAACTCTAGATTCTTGGCACTCTTTAATACATGTCTACCTTATAGTTGGTTCAACCAATAACTAAATAATCCCATTAAGTGCTTTTCTGATAGAACCTTTAGTAATACTAATAGTTGAATTGTTTTTCGTTATCTCACTCCAAGGTCCTAGAATAGTCCAATCCGCCGGAGACAATTACGACGCATAATGTGCCGGATTTATTTCGTTGAGTTTAAATACACCGGCGTCATATCCGCCGGTAATTGCGCAGGTGATTTTCCGCCGTAACGTGCGACGGAACAAGTGAAATGTTGGTTTATACCGACGCCCATACCGGCACAACGGACGCCGGAAATATTCCGTCGTACTATGGGCCGGAAAATGCGCCGTAACGTTTCCGTCGCACCAAAGCGCCGTTACATGTGCCGTTCTTTACTGACGCATAAGTTCCGCCGGAACGTCCGACGGTAATCGCGTGTTTTCCCGTAGTGGTTGCTTTTGGAAACCCTCATATGCTTAAATGGTGATTTATGTATAAAAATATTGGAGTCATTGCTATAATTTTATGGACATTATTCATGAGGCTTAGAGTATTCCAATTAAAGGTGATACTCTTTAAATTTTTTGCAACAAACTTTATAATGATAAGCTGCACCTCAAACCTGCTACATCTTAAATTTGATTACTAATCTTAACACCAAGAAAAAGAAAAATTTTTAAGATCTGGAGGGTCAACAAATGAGTTTACCTCTTCTCAATGATGCCTTAAAAATGAAATATTTCTCATTTATGCCACCGTTTTGTAAAATATTTTCTATTCTTCTTCTAAAATGTTCTAGGGATGCCCTTTATCATCATTTATTTTAACATTTGTCATGATAGTTATTCTAGACTTGTGGTCATGCATTTTGACAACATCTTCTTTGAAGGTTTCAAAGAGAAAAATTCTAGCATCTCGCATCTTATGTATGTTAATGCCCTTTTGATTTTTGGTAGAGCTTATTCGAATTTTGTCAAAAGCTTATCATATTGAATATTTTTAAACAAACATTTAGTCTTTATATGTTAAAGAACAAATTTGTAACACTCTGGGTTTTAAACAAAAAATATATTACTTGAGATTATTTTGGCATTACTCTATCTCTAATATTAAACTCAAAGGTATTAACTGTTCTAAAATTATGGATAGACTCACTTCCTAGTTGAGTGGTTGGAAGCAAAGATTTCAATCCTTTGCAATAAAATTTCAACTAGTTGGATCTTCTATTTGTAATTTTCTTCGGTATTAATTGGTTTTACTAAAAAACTATTCCATAATAATACTGTGATAGGAAACGTAGAATTATATTTTGGAGTATTACTACAAAACCTATCACCAATTGGGGTCTTAAACTGACTTTTAATAATGGGAAATTTACGTACATACCACTTTATACCATCCTATTATATATCTAACATCCAAAACTTTAATATTACATACATACCACTCTATATTATTCTAATATCAAATATGCCACTCATATTTCCTTCCAACCACTCATATATTTAATTTTTACCACTCATATTTGATATGAAAATGAACTAGGGTGGTATGTATGTAATATTAAAGTTTTAGGTATTAAATATGTAAATAGAGTATTATAGGGTGGTATGTAAATCTCCCTTAATAATAGCATTCACTTCCAGAGCAAATGCAAATTGATAAGGAAACTTTATGAGTTTCACAATCTCTCTTTTTTCTCCATAATTCCTTTGTAATTATGATTCACTTTGGGGTAAACATAACAACAAAGCCACTTATTTCTAGAAATTTGTTTGTGGGGCGGCTAGGAAAATTCAATTTTAGATAGTCTTCAAGATTAATGAAACATGCAATGTACTTCTCATCCATTAACCATGGTTAAATGAGAGATCCTTCATTTACTTATTTATTTGAAATTAATGTTCAATAACTTATTCACAATAATAATTGGGTTTTTCACCACCCTCTAATCAAAATTATCATAGAAGCTCATAATATATCCTTGATGTTGTGATTATCATCGGCTCCTCTACTTAATGTTGGTTGATTAAGGTTCCGTTTGGGACAGCTTTTTTCTTGCTTCTTAAAACTGTTTTTTAATTTAAAAAATTAAAAATTTTATGCTAAAAAGCAGCTTTAAGAAGCAGTAAAAAAGTCGTCCCAAATGAAGCCTAAATCTTTATTTTCCTTACTTTATGATTCTGAGTTGGAGATTAATTGGAAGAAGATGGTGTGGTTTAGAGGATGTGCAATTCAATCTACTATATTTACTATTGCTAATGGATTTAATACTAAAAATGTCTTCTCTTTAAGATACATCACCTTAGGAGTTGGTTTTTGTTTATATGGTTTCCTGCAATATGAAATCCTTTTTTTGTTTTTTTGGCTCATGGTTTAATATTTTAAAATTTTCTACTGCCCAATTATATATTGGCTTACTAGAGTTTGTGCTATGGGTTTCATGTTGCTTGTTTATTTATAAAGGGTCTTAGTTGATTGGTGTGGAGGTAAGATAAGCTCCATTTTTATTTTAAAAATGACTATTTTTGTTGGTTCAATATATGCTTTTCATGCTCCATGTTCAATCAATTAGGTGATTATTTTTTACCACCAGCTCTTGTCAAAATATTTTGATATTTTTGTCGAACTTCTTCTAATCATTTATGTTTTACTTAAATTATTTTCTTGGGCAGTGGTATACTTATATCTTTCTCTTAGAGTACTAATGAACTTCGAGGTGCAACGCAATCTCTCAACTGTAGTATGCTTTTTAATAATGTTTTATATGCAATTATAATTGATCCATTAGTCGAGATATTTGATTATCAATTAAGATATCTTAAATTTGAAGCTTAATTTGTGTATATGTTATGTGTGTTAAAAAAGTAATAATATTGATTGAAAATTTTGAATATAAATTTTGAGACTATGAGATTAGTTAATTTATCTTACTCAAATTTTTATATACTAGTATATTATCATGTCTTATGGTGAAGAAGTCTCTATCCTTTGTTAAATGATATGGTGGTTTTCAATGATGGCTATAATGGCTTGAACTTTGTTAGGCTAATATGGAAATGGTTCATGACTTTTCTAATGATTTGGAGAGTCTAGTTGGTCCCAAAGGTGAGTGATCAAGTTGGTGAGCTCGTGCCTGTTGATAGTGGTGAGGTTGGTAATGCTTTGGATACTCCCGCTCGTTTAAGTGTTTCTTCTTATGATGGTTTTGATCATGTGGATAATAATGTTCTTACGCCTTTTATTGAGGTGCCTATATATATTATGTCCAGTGATGCTTTGTTTGCTCATCTTGTTAATTAATCAAGAGATTATAAGGTGATACATGGTGACTAGTTAGATAATTAATGACAATTCTTTAGATGGTGGGGAGGAAATTATTGAGAAACATTTGGATTTGCGAGATAATTTTGATTTAAGTATTATTAAATTTGCTGAGGAGGTGTTTCTAAAAAGAGTGCTAAGCGTGAACAACGTAAATAAAAAAAATGATTTTCTTTTTGGATTGGTTCGTCTTTCTGTTTGGTGTGGATTGAGGGCTTGCCTTTGAGGTTGTTCCTTTTTCTTCGTGGCCTGGGAAATGATGCATGTGGTGATTTTTTGTTCACCTCTTGGGCTGTTGTGGTCTGTTGGCAACCACTGGTGGTGCATTTGGAGGTCTTGATTTTGTGGTATGTTGCTTGCTTCCTCATTTGGATGATCCTTGCCTAACTTCTTTGTGATTGCAGATAACTTCTTGCCAATGATTGAGCTCGGCTGGCATTTGCTTCCTTCTTTTTTTAATGTATCTTTTTTGCTCATTATTGAATTGTATTTTAGTTTGATCCCTTTTGGACTTGTTTGTATTCTCATTTTATTGATTGGAACACCTTTTTGTTAAAAAAAACAAAAACAAAAACAAAAAAATCTTTTCATGAAGAAAAAAAATAAATTTTCCGCCATATGAGGTTGGAGCCCATGTTATTTGTTACCTAGTAGGTTAATAAAGCCTCAATTCTAATCCTACCGCCTCACCTAGCATCAGAGTCATGAACGGGGAAAAATTATTAGGTCCGGTCATCGGACCTAACTCTGCGTTCAGACGCCAATAATATGTTGACATGTGGAACTTCCACGTGGAATTTTTTTCTTTATTATTATTGTTTATGTCTTATCAGCCCGACCGACCCACCCCGCCGGACAACCCGATTTATTTGAAATTATGAATATTAAAAGATGCGAAACATTTTGACCATACTTGCCCTACTCTTCCACATCAGTTCTCAAGAGTTCTTCAAATCCTTCGGCATTTTCATTCTTGAGGACATCGTCAGCGGTAGACGAAATTGGGAAAAGTCAACATTTCAGCAAAGGTACGAGAGAAGTTGTGCCATTGTTGCGCCTATGTTGTGCATTTACTTGTGCTTTACTTGCTCATTTTTTAAAAGGTTGCACATTTGTATTTTGTTATATATTTTTGTTTGGTATATCCAACTGTCTTTAATATTGAACTATTTTGTATTTGCGCTTTTTGTTGCTCTTTTGTTGAACTTCATCTAAGGTTTAGGGTTTATTTTATACGAGCTTTATGTGCGCTTTACATGCGCTTTACGTGCGCTTTATTAAAAGGTTGCGCATTTGTATTTTGTTATAGGTTTTTGTTTGATATTTCCAACTGTCATTAATGAACTATTTTTTATTTGAGCATTTTGTTGCTCTTTTGTTGAACTTCATCTAGAGTTTAGGGTTCACTGTATGAGATGCCTATATCTGTTATGTGTTTCTTCTTCTGATGGTTTTGATCATGTGGATAATAATGTTGTTATGCCTCTTATTGAGGTGCTTATATCTATTTTGTCCAATGATGCTTTGTTTACTCATCTTGTTAATAAATCGAGGGATTATAAGGTGATACATGGTGACTGGTTAGATAATGATTATTTTTTAGATGGTGGGGAGGAAATTATTGAGAAACATTTGGATTCACGAGATAATTTTGATTTAAGTACTATCATTTTGCTGAGGAGGTGTTTCTAAAAAGAGTGCTAGTGTGGACAATGTAAATAAAAAAATGATTTTCTTTTTGGATTGGGTCGTCTTTCTGTTTGGTGGTGATCGGGGGCTTGCCTTTGAGGTTGTTCCTTTTTCTTCGTGGCTTGGGAAATGATGTAATGACTTTCTGTTCACCTCTTGGCCTGCTATGGTTTGTTGGCAACCACTGGTGGTGCTTTTGGAGACCTTGATTTTGTGGTATGTTGTTTGATTCCTCATTTGGATGATCCTTACCTAAATTCTTTGTGATTGCGGATAACTTACTGCCAATGATTGAGCTCGGCTGACATTTTCTTCCTTCTCTTTTTAATGTTTCTTTTTTACTCATTATTGAATTGTATTTTGGTTTAATCCCTTTTGGACTTGTTTGTATCCTCATTTTATTGATTGTAATACCTTTTTGTTAAAAAACAAAAAAAAAATTAAAAAAATTTTATCATGAAGAAAAAAATAAATTACTCGCCGTCTGAGGTTCAAGCACGTATTATTTGATACCTAGTAGGCTAAAAAAGCCTCAATTCTAATCCTACTACCTCACCTAGCATCAGAGCCATGAACGGGGAAAAATTATTAGGTCTGGTCACCGGACCTAACTCTGCGTTTGGATGCCAATAATATGTTGACTTGTGGAACTTCCACGTGGAATTTTTTCTTTATTATTATTACTTTATGTCTTATTAGTCCGACCGACCCGCCTCGCTGGACAAACCGATTTATTTGAAATTATGAATATCAAAAGACAAAACATTTAGTCCATACTTGCCATACTCTTCCACATCGGTTATGAGCAGTTTTTTAAATCCATTGGCATTTTCATTCTCTAAGACGTTGTCATCGGTAGACGAAGTTGGGAAAAGTCTGTATTTTAGCAAATGTACGAGAGAAGTTGCGCCTCTATTGCGTATTTACTTGTGCTTTGCTTGCGCATTTTTGAAAAGCTTGTGCATTTGTATTTTGTTATATGTTTTTGTTTGGCATTTCGAACCGTCTTTAATGAACTATTTTGTATTTGTGCTTTTTGTTGCTCTTTTGTTGAACTTCATCTAGGATTTAGGGTTTACTGTATATGAGCTTTACGTGCGCTTTACTTGTGCTTTATTAAAAGGTTGCGCATTTATATTTTGTTATAGGTTTTTGTTCGGCATTTCCAACTGTCATTAATGAACCATTTTGTATTTGCGCAATTTGTAGCTCTTTTGTTGAACTTCATCTAGGGTTTAGGGTTTACTGTATGAGGTGCCTATATCTGTTATGTGTTTCTTCTTCTGATGGTTTTGATCCAGTGGATAATAATATTGTTACACCTCTTATTGAGGTGCTTATATCTGTTATGTCCAGTGATGCTTTGTTTGTTGATCTTGTTAATAAATCGAGGGATTATAATTCAAATCAAAACCTTTCTTGAAACCAGCTTTTGAACAGACAAAGTCATTGGATTTTATCTTCTTAGAATTTGGCGAGAAACTGTGATAATCCTTCCGAATGCTAAAACCATTATCATGGGCATAAGTATAATAACATTCATATGCTTCTCTCTCATCTTTATACATAGCCTGAAATAAGAAGCAAAGATAGTAAAGCGCAACAAAAATGCACCTAAAGCGCACAAAGTACATCTAATACGCACATAAATCACATTAGAAGCGCACGTAAAGCGCATCATCCTTATCTTTACCTACCCTAAAAATCATGTTCTTCAGCTTTAGTAAATTAAAAAATCATTGAGAGCTAAATAACAATATCTAAGAGCTTATTTACTTTTTCATCTAAACCCTAAAGGCTCTTCTAAGACCCTGAGCCTCTAATAAGTTGAAACCTGCTGAATAATTGATGCCATGTTTCTACACAGCTTTGTTTTATAACTTTCAAAAAGTATATTCTTAATACAACTTGCGATGAGATTGAAACTTAACAATATGATGAAACCTGCGGAAGTTCCAACTATGTTGATTTCAGATTCATGCAACCCTTCCCCCTCTCTCTTCGAAGACATTCCATCTTTTTTCTGCAATTTTCTAGCTCGTTTTTTTTTCTTCAGTACCAAGGACAAGCAATAAGAATTTAGATCTTTGGCGAGTTTCTAAAGATAGCGCGTTTAAAATGAAAAAATAGTGGGCCAGCTCGGGTCGGGGCGGGATGATATAAATTAAATTAAAGATTATATTAAAAGAATTCCCATCCACATGTCAACATATTATCGGCTTCATGTTGCTTGTTTACGTATAAATGGTCTTAGTTGATTGGTACAGAGGTAAGATAAGCTCCAATTTTATTTGAAAAGTAAATATTTTTGTTGGTTCAATATATTCTTTTCATGCCCCTTGTTCAATCAGTTATGTGATTGTTTTAGACCACCTAGCTCTTGTCAAGGTATTTTGATATTTTTGTCGAACTTCTTCTTATCGTTTAAGTTTTACGTAAATTATTTTCTTGGGCAAAGATATACTTATTTTCTTCGATTAGAGTATTGATAAACATTGAGGTGCAAGGCAATCTCTCAATTTTAATGTGCTTTTTAATAATATTTTATATGCAATTAAAATTGATCTGTTACTTAAGAACTTTTAATATCAATGAAGATATCTTGAATTATAATATGTTATGTGTATAAGTTATGTGTGTGAATAAAAAGAAGTAATTTATATTGATTGAAAACTTCGAATATAATTTTTGAGACTGAGTTTGATTAATTTTTTCTTACTATATTTTTATATACTAATATATAATCATATCTTATCACAAAGAAATTAAAAAGAATTCCCGCCGTCTGAAGTTGGAGCTCGTGACTCCCGTTACCAAATAGGCTAATAAAGCCTCTAATCTAAGTTCTAACCCTGCCGCCACACCGCCTAATTATAAACCAACATCTCCTCCAAATCCCAGAAGCCCTGCACTAAACCTAGCATGGGAGACATGAACGGAGCATCGGTGGTGGTCAAGTTCGACGACGGCTTTCCTGCCTCCCGACTCTTCGCCAGCAAATTCTCCTACACATTCGACGATCTGATCTTTCTCCCGCATTACATCGATTTTCCTGCCGACGGTGTCGACCTATCCACCCGCATCTCCCGCAATCTCTCTCTCTCCACCCCTTGCGTCGCCTCCCCCATGGACACTGTCTCCGAGGCATCCATGGCAGTCGCCATGGCCTCCCTCGGCGGCGCCGCCATCGTCCACTGCAACGCCACACCCGATCATCAGGCCGCCATCGTCCGATCCGCCAAGTCCCGTCGCATCCCCTTCGCCTCCGACCCGGCCTTCTTCGCCCCATCTGATGCAGTGTCCTCCACTGCCGATTTCGGCTCCGCTTCATTCGCTATAGTCACGGAATCCGGAAGCCGTAAATCGAAGCCCGTAGGTGTCGTTTCCCGGTCGGACTGGGAGGCGGTGGCCGATAAGGCTTCTCCCGTGTCAGACTACATGAGACTTCCGCCGGCTTCAGTCCCTTCAAATTATGATTTGGAACAAGTGGCGGGTTTTCTAGCTGGAGAGGAACTGGAGCTGGTGACGCTGGCCGAAGAGGAAGGGGAGGTTATTGATCTCGTCAGCACAGAGGATGTGGAGCGGATCCGTGGCTTCCCTAAGCTTGGAGTGCCATCATTGGGCCCTGATGGAAAATTCCTGGTCGGGGCAGCTATAGGAACTAGAGAAGAGGATAAGGAGAGGCTGGCACATTTGGTAGGAGCAGGTGTGAATGTTGTGGTGGTGGATAGTTCACAGGGTAACTCGAAGTATCAAATTGATTTGATAAAGTATGCAAAGAATAATTATCCTGGGCTTGATGTAATTGGGGGTAATGTGGTGACGATGGCCCAGGCGCACAATTTGATCATGGCTGGAGTTGATGGATTAAGGGTAGGGATGGGATCCGGTTCAATCTGCACCACACAGGAAGTTTGTGCAGTTGGAAGAGGGCAGGTAAATTTTTTAGAGAATATTCTTATGATAGTCTCATTACTGTTTTTTTAAATATTTCCACTAATTGAAATACTTGATTGATTTTAGAGCGACGCATCATCTTTCAAACAAAACTGCTAGGGAAATTAGACTTCATGAACATGACAATGATTAGTTTTGTGCTTCCTATCTTCTCATAAATGAATTGTCTTGCGTTTTATAATTTTCTTCCTTTGCTAGCCTATTGTTGTAAAAATTGTTATTCGTAAGTGACTTGCAAGTTGTTCCAGCAGATGAGTATTACTTTGCTTTGTGAGATATGGCTTTCTTGTCGCCCCAGAGCATAATATTTCTTCATAGAAATCCTAATTGTATAATTATTCTAATGCCAAAATTAGTATTTGAAAGATATAAATGCTCTATTGCATAAAAATAAGGAGGAGGTGGGCAATGGTGGTGGTGGGGTATTTTTTACTCCAAAAGATGTCGTATCCTGCTAATCCTATGGCTAGGGTGAATTTGTTTTACTGTTAGTATTTAATAATGTTTGCATCTTTGCTCAAGAAGTGAGTCATATTGAAACGAGCTTCAATGATATATATTTGTTCAAGATTTCACTTCTTATGAAATCAATTCATATTTTAAGTTGAACTCCAATGAGTTTTTATTGTATCACTCTCTTATTATTATTATTATTATTTTTCATTATTATTTGGGATCAAAAGAAATATTCCCTTGATTTCATAATGTAAATGTTGTTCTATTATTAAAGATAAAAAAATAAACTTGAATGTGACTTCTTAGCCTGCAAGACTGAAACTCATCTTTTTGAGGTGACTTTATAGAATGAGTGCTCTTATCAATCTATTTAATATTTAAACTCATGTCTGAAAGTGAGACCTAATTATTGTTACACTTACATTGAAATAGTTTTTCCCCAATTTTCATGAGAGATATGGCTTTATTTTTTGTTCTAGTTACATTCTAAACATTCTAAAAAGAATTAAGAATGGTTTGGCTTTCGGTTGTTATTAAATTCAGGTTCATTTTACTAATTCGGTAATACTTATATTGAAGTTTTTGTTATCTAATTTTTTTTCTCACCCACCACCCAAATATTAAACATCAAATGCATGTTTATATGACTCTTGGGTTGCTCCACATTTTTTTTTTCATTTGGGAACTATTTTTGGTAGATTATTATATGAATATATTTTGATTCTTATAGGCAAAAGCAGTATACAAGGTTGCAACTTTGGCAAAGGATTATGATGTACCTGTTATTGCCGATGGAGGGATTTCGTTCTCTGGTCATATTGTGAAGGCTTTGGTACTCGGTGCTTCTACGGTAATGATGGGTAGTTTCCTTGCCGGTAGTTATGAGGCACCTGGAATCTATGAGTATCAGGTATGTCATTTATCTCTATGGCTTTAACTTGAGTTATTTGGTTCAATTCTATTTAAGTAATGATGTTATTTACAAAAAAACCTATGAACATGGATGCTAATATGGGGAGACAAACTTGACACAAAACAAGCATGATAACATTATATTTTACTCATATATTGTATATTTTGGATAGATTTGGCGACTAGATGTGAAAAAAATTGGACATGATTGTCATTTATGAATATGTTATTTAGAAATACTAGCGAACCAAATTACAAATATCTGTTCATAACATGACATCACATAGCAGATATGATTGAATCGAATAGTTCCTAAATATTTTGCAAAGAAATTTGCATTATCCATGATATCTTATGTATAAAGCCTACCAATAAAAAACAATCTCTTATGCAGATGAACTGTAATACTGCATCTTTTGATTAATACTTTCTTAAAAATTGCATGTGATGATGGCTTGTCTTTTTTCATGGTATTGGCAAATTTACCCATGTTTGTTTTTGAGGTTTTTAATTTAGGTAATAACAGTTGATTCCTTTGCTAAGGTACAACAAAGCTAAAGTATACATGTTAATAAATACTGACTTTTTTTCTTCTAAATGCATCTTCTCTTATACCAACATGTAAATGCTTGTTATTGGGCTAATTATATACTTATTAGTTTTGCTTTATAATTATATACTAATTATATCCTTCATCAATCATCAGTATTAACTTCTGTAATATTTCCTCACATTAAATCTGCCCCAATCTTAGTTTGCATTCATACTTCTTTCTGTTCTTATTCCTTTAGTAGAAAGCGCTTTTCAAGACTTATGTTGATTCTTTTTTCACAGAATTTTTTTTCTTTGTAGTTAACTATTTGTTAGTTAACTTTATGTGTAAAAAACATTTCTACTAAAATGAGGAGAGCATATTGCTTAGTGATTTTTGCCCTCAACTAGTCTCTTCTTTTTATATTAGTTTAAAATATTTTTTGTCAGAATGGACGCCGAGTCAAGAAATATAGAGGCATGGGGTCTCTTGAAGCTATGACGAAAGGTAGCGATGCCCGCTACTTGGGCGATAATCTAAAATTGAAGGTTGCCCAAGGAGTGGTTGGGGCTGTGGCAGACAAAGGCTCTGTTTTGAAGTTCATTCCTTATACAATGCAAGCTGTGAAGCAAGGATTGCAAGATCTTGGTGCTACATCGTTGCCTATAGCTCACAATCTTTTAAGATCAGAGGTGCTAAGGCTTGAGGTATTAGCTGAACCCTTTTCTCTATTTGATGGATTTCTGACATCATGGTACCATTTAACTAATAAATTACTACTGTAAATCTTAACATAATGGGATTCTATGATGATACAAATTATGAATAAAATTATGTTGATAAATGATAATGGGATTCTATGATCAAATCAATTTCTCATTCCTTTTATTACTTTGAGAAAGCGAAGCCACTTTTCTAGTTTATTATAGTTTGTAATTACTAGCCTATCATTTTCATTTTGTTTGGTTTCTGCTTTGCAGGTTCGAACAGGTGCAGCACAGGTCGAGGGAGGGATTCATGGCCTGGTATCATATGAGAAGAAAGCTTTTTAGCTGAAATGGATTTTTTTTCAATGGCTATTTTCTTAGGCGTATTCGTGCTATCGACAAGAAGCCTCTATATTTTGGAGCAGGAAAATAAGGCACTTAGATAGGGTTGATGTTATCATGTTGTATGGCCTTGCTTGTATTTCTATTTCTCTCTATTCTATATTCTCTGCGTTGTGTTCTCTGAACATTTTTGTTAACTCAGTTATTGGATCAGACTTTAAGCGGTTTTCTTTTGTTCTGTTGAGAGTATTATAGTTTTATCCCACTTCGTGGGGTCGCTAAATGAATTTTTTTTCTCTATTATGTCATGTTAAGAATCAAACTCTTATTTAGATCTAATAAAGAAAGGTCGTTTCTAATATTTTATAATATAAGTATTTTTAGGTCTATCTCTACCTTTCTTAACACTGGTCAAATCTAATACATTTACTCTTCTAAATGGATCATCAAAAGGTCGTTGTTTTATGTGATCAAATCATCTAAGATGACTCTCTAATTTTTTTTTCCGTTGGAGCTACTCTAACTTTTTCTCATATATGCTCATTTTGTATCCTGTTTATAAGAGTAAAGCCACTCATTCACCTGAGCTTCCTCATCTCTGCAACACTTAACTTAATATTATGCTTCTCTTTTAATGGCCAACATTTTGTGCCATCAAGCGTTCTAGGTCTAGCCATAATCTTATAGAATTTTTTCTTAAGTTTGCATGGTACTTCTCTATCACACAAGCTAGATGCATTCCTCCATTTCATCCATCCAACTTGAATTCTACTAATAATATCCTCATTTATTTCACCATCACTTTGAACATAGATCTAAGATATTTTTAAAACATGTACTCTTATTAATGACTTGATCGCTCAAAGTTACAAAACTCCCACTAGATCTATTACTATTAATATTATACTCCATGTATTCATTTTTATTTTTTAGATCTACTCAAACGAAAAGACTCTAAGGTTGGCCTCCATAATTCAAGTTTACCTCAACTCCCTCTTTAGATGTATCAACAAGAAGGATTTTGTCAGCAAAAAACATACACCAGGGAGCATCCTTTAATAAAGTTTTATAACTTTGTTGATTTATTCAATTTATAAATTAAGATTTTGTTTTTTTAATTACTTAGACCGAATTATCGATATGATTATACAATTTTCTTTAAAAATACATTCTCTTTTTGCGTTCGTCCATAGTTCTCTCTGTTAAATGCTCTATCATTTAGGTGAATTCATCTTCTTCCTCTGTTTCATGATTTTTCATAAAAAAAAATAGCATAATTAAAATTGAGTATGCTATATAATATTTGCAGGTTGATCTTAATAATAATTAGCTGTTATATAAAGTGAAATTTAAGTACAATATGTTTTTTTTTTTGGGACATTTAGGTCAATTAACACAAACTCAGACACACATATCGCATACATAAGACTCAAATTCAAGACCTCTTAGTTGGAAGCCTAAGCTCCCAATCATTTAACCAATTCATGTAAGTACAAAATGTTTATAAATATTTTTTCCATTTTATTAAAATGAGTTCAATAGCCTAAAAAAGGTATGCAAACTACAAATTTTACGTAATCTTATTAAATATAGTAAATGAATTTAAGCAACATTAATTATACACATAATTTACGGAAAATGTATAAATAGGGGTGTAACTGAGACGAACCGTCTCGCGAGCCGACTAAAGTTTGACTTATTAACGAGCTCACAATTCAAACTTATCAAGCCACGAGTTCGAACTCGAGCTTATACTCGACCTCGTATATTAAATGAGCTTCAGCTTGAGCTCAACCTTGCTCAGCTCATAAGCTTGCTGAGCTACTCGATTAACTAAAAATATATTTAAAATTAATTTAAATTAGTATTATATAATATATTTTAACTATTTTAAATTAATTATATATAAAAATTTAAAAAAAATCAATATTTTAATTTAAAATTAAAAAAATGAGCTCAATAATCAAGTCAAACTTGAGATTTCTTAAAAGCCATAACAAACTAGCTAAGCTAGAGCCTATAAATTTTTTGACGAGCTGAGCACAAGCTTAGTAAATGAGCTAGATTCAAGCTCGAGCTTAAAAATAAATAAATAAATAAACTTAATTCAATTAGACAAATACTTTATTTGACATAGCTATTTTGGAATATATTTAAATTTGAAAGCAACATAAATTATTTTGATTAAATAAAGAAAATAAGAAGATACATTGCCATTTTTAAAATACCCGACAAATGTTTTAATTGTAAAAATATTTACATGAATTAATGCAACATTATGCACTTGCTGTTTGATCTATACCAACCTAATATGACCTTCCATCATGCAATATATTTAATGCGAATGTTATTCACTTTCCATTTGAATAAGAAAACCAACATAGCGTTATTCAATGGCAGAAGGAATATATTTAATGCATATAATTATAGAAATGAATATGTCATAAATTTCTTGGTAATATCTGATCTTTAGTTTAACTCAATATATGTTTTATCTTATTATTATATTATATTTAAAATATGATATTTTGCCACCATTTTCCATTATTTCAAACTCCAATATAGGGTGGTCATATGTGTAGATTGCGGGCAAGACAAAAATTGTTCAAATTTGACAAAACTGATTTGGTTTTCATGCTTAACAAATATGTAATTTTTTCTATCTTAACCTAAAACCCGAGGCATCTGTTAGGGGTGTCAATATTTGACCCGACCCGCAAAATCGACTCAAAAATTTTGGGTTTGGGTTGACCCGAACACGAATCGGGTGGGGTTCCGGTTGCGGTTTGCGACCCGTTTCAAAAAATGGGTCGAGTTCGGGTTGACCCGGGAACCCGAGAATGACCCGGAATGACCTGACTGCCCGTTATGCACGCTCTGCCCGCGTCATTCTGCCCACATGCATCGACCTGCTACTGTAGTTCCACGCATGTCATTGTCACATCACCTGGCCGAGTCGCGTCTACCCAGTGCGGCAGTGCTCGGCTGCCCGCGTTCCAGCCGCTCCCTGTGATCCAGCTGCCCAGTGTGGCAGTGCCTAGTCTCGTCTGCGGTTTGCCCAGCCGTTGTCGCTGACCCTTGGTCGAGTATGCCGCGCATCGCCTCTGCGCGCACAGCTCGTCGTCGTTGCCCGCTGCAGGCTACTACCGCCGAACGCCGAAGCATGACCCGGCGTGCTGCTGTCGAACCCGAAGCGAGCAATTAAGATACTGAACTGTCTTCGTAATCCATTGAGGCAGCGATAGAATAGATATTTTAACTCATAGATAAAAACTAAAAACAAAATATTTCAAAAAAATTTAAGAGTGTACCTAGATCCAAAATCGAAGCCATATTACTCATGGCATTTGAGCCAAATTTGTTTCACTATAAGTGTAAAAGTAATTAGATTTTTTCTTTCATATATGAGTTAAAATATTAAATAGATAGATGAGAGTTGTCACTCTATGAATTGACCTTCAAAAATATAAGTTTCAATCTTGAAGGCTAAGAAATCACAATCAAGTTTACGTTTTAATTTCAATAAAAGAACAACATTTACATTATGAAGTCATGAGTTATAATATTGCTTTTTACCCCCAAATAATAATGAAATAAAAAAATTAATACAAGAGTGATAGAATTAGAACTCATTATAGTTCAAACTAAAATATAAATTGATTTTATAAGTGAAATCTTACAAAACAAATATATATCATTGTAACTCGTTTCAATATGACCCACTTCTTGAACAAAAAGTGATGCATAGCATTTTAGCTTAAAATGTTCTTTAGGTTATTTTATTTAGTTTGTTACAAATTTGTTACAAAGTTTCAAGAATCTTCTAGGATTCTCTAGGTTTTCTCTATTTCCGTATTACACACATATATATATATATATAATGTGTAAATAGAAAAGGTATTGATTAATGAATAGAATTCTCCTTTAAGCCTTTGAGCTTTGTGTTTGTCCCTAGATTAGAAATTCCTTCAAGAATTTTCTTCTTCCAACGATCCAACGATTATCTCTCCACATCAAATACAAATATGGGGAAACAAACACAACACAAAATGCAACAATATGACTGTTGTAAAAAGTAAGACTCGATACGATATGGACACATTTTCATAGTTTATAAATTACTAATATAAAATATATTTTTTTTTTCTATTATTTCCTAGTAAAAATATATTAAAGACATTACATGATTATGAGCAGTCATATTAGTACTCATCTATGAAGTTATTAGCATATTAAACAATAAAAGAAACTATGTATCAATTGATAGATTGCATGTTTAGATTTTATTTTTACAAAACTTATAATTTTATATTATGCTTACAAACCAATGAGAACAAATTATGAACACAAATGCTTGCAAAATATTAAGTTATAAACTATGCACAAATGCTTGCAAAGTATTAAGTTATAAACTGTGTATCATCCTCCAATGCAAATATTAATTCATTACTAAACTACAATAAGTGTATATGATAGTTGTGCTCATGGGCTCAATAATTTTATAAAATTTTAAAATAAAATTATTTATATGATTTTAAGGTAATGTATCCCTCTTAGTTTATTTTTTAGTCTTTATTACAAGGGTTTTTAGGCAATTGACCCCCCTAAAAATTTGAAAATACTATGGTCTTTAGGTAATTGCCCCCAACAAATAGTAAAGAGAATTCATCATTAAATTCCAAAAATATCCTTCAAACCAAAATTTGTTCCGGGGGCGCTGCCCCCGAAAACTCCCGTAAGGGCGTTGCCCCTTGACCCACAACTTGACCGGGCAAGTCGAACCCCGCCAGGGGGCACTGCTCCCTTGGACTCCCAACATTGATATAATTAACCTTTTTTTCGATAAGAGTCCTATTCAAGCTGAATTTTCATTGTAAATATAGAAAAATATTATTTCAAAAATACTAGTCTTTGTTAAGACTACCAAAACTTTTGATCAAAAGACTATTATTTTTGTATTAAATTTTAATCGTTCTTTTGATCACTATCACTAAGATGGGAAATGCAAGAATTTAATGAAAACAAAAAAAGTCTTACACATGAATAAATTCCAGGAAGGATACTGCAAAAAGGACAAGTGCTATGACAACCACAATCAAATAATCCTAAAATTAATCTACGATCTATAAGAATCGCTAGTTAGTGATTGATAGTTCAAATTTTCGTATAATACCCTAATCAACTAATGTACAAATAGCATTAAATGCCTCGGCTTGAGCAGCATAGGGTGTTCCTTTTCTTGTGCCTCTGAATCCAGAATTACCTGTGGACGCCCAAGAAACCACTAAACCTCGTACGTCTGTAACAATTACAATAGTATTGTTGAAACTCGCTTGAACATAAATAGCTCCTTTTAGTATTCTACGTTCATTATTATTTGAACCAACAAGTGCATTCCTACGTAAACCAATATTTGCTACTGGGGACAAACATTTGTTTTTTCAAATTACATTCCTATAAAATTTTAGATCATTATCTTTGTTTGAAATAGATGCACATATTGCTCTTTTTCCTAATCATGTTGAATAGTGTATCCTTGTGAGCTAAGTTCGTTTTTAAACAAAGTACTAGCCCATTGTATTTGGGAAGTCAGCCAGAGAGTTGGTTTCTTGGCTTCTCTGCAGCGTTTCTTAATTGGTTTTTAATTCCAATTTGGTGTTTATTTAGCTACCTGATCTTATTATTATTATTATTTTTTTTTCTGGAAAAAATTTAGGCTTGGCCCGTATAATAAAAAGAGAAAAGGAAGATTACAAGTAAAACTCAAAAAAAAAAAAAACCAGCCCCAAAAGGAGGGGAGGTCACACAGGCGGGAGCCAAAAACCTGCAAAAAATGCAGCAAAACTCAAAGAAATAAAATCAGAAAAACAAAAGAATTAGAAAGCTCCCAAAGATAATTACTGTCAACCATTTTTAAGGACAAATATGTATGACGCGATGTTCATAATAGGGGTGTCAATTTCGGGTCACGGGTCGGGTTCGGGTCGAACTCGGAACTGACCCGGGTTCAAACGGGTCGACCCTAACCCGACCCGGTTTGGTAAACGGGTCAGAAATGCCAACCCGGACCCGACCCGGCGGGTTGCCGGGTTGACCCGACCCGACACGGGAAAGGCCGAATGCTGGTCGCGCTGGGCGAGTGCGAGCGGCGAGGTCGGGCGCGGAGCGAACGCTGGGTCGCGCGCGGAGAGGCGTGGTCGGGCGGGGTCGCGTCTCGGAGCCGGAGCGGTCGCGGGGTCGCGCTGCAGGTAGCGGAGCGTCGCGCGCGGGCGGCGTGGTCGGGCAGGGTCGCGTCGCGGAGCGGCTTGGTCGGGGGAAACTCGTCGCGGGGTCGCGTCGCTGCAGCGGCGTGGTCGGGCGAGTTGCGTCACGGGGTCGCAGACGCGTCGCGTGGTCGCAACGCCGCAGCGGGGCAGGTCCGCAGTCCGCACGGTTAGGTTAAAACGGGTTGCCGGGTTGACCCGGCAACCCGTCGGATCAACCCGAACCCGACCCGTTTTTCAAACGGGTCGATTTCTGGAACCCGAACCCGACCCGTTTTGAAATCGGGTCGGGTCCAACCCGAATTTTTCGGGTCGGGTCCGGGTCGGGTTCTCGTGTCGTGTCAAATATTGACACCCCTAGTTCATATGTAGAATATCTTGGCATATAAAATTCGGTAGGCAATTTTCGGTCAAAGATGTCATCAAATTAGAATTTGTGTTGATTTCTATTTTATAGAAATCTGCTAGTCCTGAAAGGTATCAGGCTTATTGTGCGATAGAAAAGCCCCCCTCAAACTTAAAGGAAAATTCTATAAGATGGTGGTGAGACATGCAATACTTTATTGTGCCAAATGTTGGCCATTAAAAGAGAAGCATAATACTAAGTTAAGTATTGCAGAGATGAGGATGCTTAGGTGGATGAGTGGCTTGAACCTTAGAGATAGGATACAAAATGAGCATATACGTGAAAAGGTTGGAGTAGCTCCAGTGGAAGATAAGATTAGAGAGAGTCGCCTTAGATGGTTTGGTCACATTAAACGAAGGCCTCCCGATGACCCGGTTAATTAAGAAAGTTGAGGTATTAGATTTGACTTATGTTAAGAAAGGTAGAGGTAGACCTAAGAAGACTTGGTTAGAAAATATTAGAAATGATCTTTCTTTATTACATTTAAATGAGAATTTGACTTTTAACCGGACACAATGACAAAAAAGGATTCATGTAGTCAACCCCACATAGTGGGTTAAAGGCTTGATGTTGTTGTTGCTAGTCCTGAAAGGTGTGCTGAAGGGTATCTTTAGGGTATGCTTGGTTGAAGGAATGGAAGGAATGCAAATTCATTTTATTTTATAATTTTATTTTTGGTATTTGACTTGAATGTAATTTCTAGGTAATTGGATTTACCTTGTTAATGTGAATAGTTTCATTGTTCTATTAACAATTCTCTAGCTCCCAATCTCTTAAGGTCCGAGTTGCTAAGAATGGAGGTATAAGCTGAATTTTTTTTTTTTAATTTGATGGATTTTTAGATTTAATGAGAATTTGTCTCTTAAGAGACCGCAAGGGAGAAAAATACTCATGTAAGCGACCTCACGTAGTGGGATTATGATTTGATGTTGTTAGATTTTTGATTTTCTGATTCCATCTAAGCATTAAGGTACTACCGTGAACCTTAATTAGGAAAATATTTTCTTATTGATATCACTGCTGCTTTTATATTTAGACATTATAATAGATCGATCAGAAGCATGTTTAATACAATCACTTGTTCCTTTTATTAGTTTAGCCATGCCACTTTCTAGTTTAATCTGAACTTGAAAAATATAAAAAAAAATAATATAAGTAGGTAATTACTTGCCTATTACTTTCACTTTGGCCCCTAGTTTCTACTAGCTCTTCTCTTTTTGCATGTCCGAACAAGTGTAATAAAGGTAAAGCCTTCTTCAATGGGCATTTCAATAAAGGCATTCATGGATTTTCATGAGATGCTTCTCTAATTGGGGCGGGAAAATGTAGCACATACTTATGGCTAATGGTATCATAGAGTTAGGTTTCGTTTGGGACGGCTTTCATACAGTTTTTTAAAGCAACTTTTTAGTAAAAAAAAAATATCTATACTACAAAAGCTGTTTTAAAAAGCAGTGAAAAAGTTGTCCCAAACGAATCCTTAGTTTCATGAAAGTTTTTGACATTATATGACAATGTTTGTATTTCTCTCTTTTTTAATATTTTCTGCACTGTGTTCTCCGAACTCTTTAGTTTAACTTTGTTGCTGAATTGGATTAAAAAGTTTTCTTGTGTTCTGTTGAGAGTTGTAGTTTTACTTGAGTTTCCCTTTCTACATTTATATTGATCTAAGTTTTTATTCTTTTTCTATGAAGAATTTGGCGCATATGATACGTATATGAATTGAATGATGCTTAGATTAATTATATTATGTGGCTTTCAGTATTCATTGTTAAAAAAAAAAAAACCTTTGACAATTAAATTGAGCATGATGCAAATAAGAATATTGAGATGTATAGGTGAAAAAAAAAATTAATTAAGAATTATTATATGAAAGAAATGATATGAATAACGTTTATTGAAGATTGGATAATTAGAAAGAGTATTCCGTAACTTAGAAAAATTTAATAAAATTAGAAAATCCATCCTTACATGGTGATAAAAATAAAAATAAAATAGGAGAATTAACAGTAAGGTTAAGCATAAACTTCATGCAATATAGATCGAAATTTTTTATTTGAATAGAAAATTTTGAAGTAATTTTTTAAAAATTTTTAAATATTTAAGATATCACGCATGGAATAAATTTAAAAATAGAACTCATAATGCTATATTTATGATGATGATTATTAAGCTTATTGATTGGGTAGGCTTTATAAGACCTATTTGGCTGTTTCTGTACGTTGTAAAGCATATCAGGTAGATTTGTTTGAGCCTTTTATGAAAATTGCTAATTCTGTGGATCCTAATGATCCATCATTGCGCGCAGTCAAATAGAGCGGATGTGAATGATAATATTCCTCTTATAGATGTTTCCATTTTGATAATTTCTAATGATGCTTTGCTTGCTCACTTATCATTGAAACGGAAGCATACTTGTGGTTCATTCTATTGGTTAGTTGATTGTGACTCATCAGCTAATTGGGATGTGGAGAAGAAAAATCAAGAACATGGGAGGATTTTCAGGATCTTTATGGCTTGAATGTTGCTTGAATTGATGATGAAGCTTTTTACAAGGTGGTTGGTAAATGAAACTAGAGAAAATTAAAAAAGAAATAATATTTTTCCCTGTGTTGGTTTCTTCTTCTCTTGTGCAACGGGAGAAAACTTAGGGACTAATATGCTATTTGTGGTTTTTATTATTTTTTTGTCTTTTTGTATGCTGGGGAGATCGTTTTAGTCAGTCAATGACGAGGCGGATTTCTTGCATCCTCACCTGGATGGCCTTGGCTTGTTTTGGCAACCTTAGTGGCGGTTTCTCACATTTTGTTCACTCAATGGTGCCCTTTGTTGGGAATTTGGGACTTCTTGCTGCTTGATTATCTTGTGATTTTTCTCTGTATGGCTTTTAGACTGCTGCCTTCAATGGATGGTCCTAGCCTTTCAACTGGGAGGTGAACTTTTCTGTTGGTTTTGCAGGAAGCCTCCTGCCATTTTTTTAGTCCGACAGGCTTCATGGCCTTCTTGACTGGTTTGTGGTTATTTTTGCTCCCAACACAATGACTTATCTTTGGATTATTTTTCATTTTGAGTTTAATTTGCAATCTATAGTTTAATTTGGTGTTTAAACCTTCGTAATTTTTATTTTGGCCTTTTTTGGGCCTTGTTTGTAATTCCCTTTTTCGTTTAATGAAATTTGGGCAAGTCTCTTAAAAAAAAGCATATCGATTTGCTCGTAATAAATGTTTGCTCGAGCTTCATTTAGTATATCTGATCAAAAAAAAATTATACTAAAATTTGTTTAATAAAATAGCAAAAAGGTCATCTCAAATGAAGTTTGAAGTAACTTTTTAATGTAAAAATTTCTTGTTTAAAAATTTTTTATGAGGAAAATCTATTTTAAAATTAAAATGTAATAAAAAAAATTATTCCAAAACAAAACCTCAGTCTCTATTGTCTTCCTTCTGAGCTTTAAACATTCCATATAATATAAAGCATCATGTTGCATTATATCAGGCAAATAAAATCTCCAATGAGATATGCTACTCCATGAATATCTTCTTTTTTCTATCATGATTAAATCGTGGAAAGCTGTTCGGCCTTCTTTGGTCTATCCATTGAAATCAGGATATGATTATTTTTAAAATGCCGAAAGAAGGCTTTATCAATGGAATCAGAGAAAGTGCAGAAAGAAAGTATTTTATTTTTTTTAATTAGGGGCAGAGCTTAATTAATGTAATTATAATATTCTTTTTGGACAGTTAGATCAATTAAGACAGATTCATACACACATTATATATATAAGACTTGAATTCAAGACCTCTAAATTGAAAGCCTAAGCTCCCAACAAACAGGCCAAAATGAGCTGTGTAAGTAACTATAATTAAGTACAAGAGAGAGTCTATTAATTATAAAAATGTCCATAATTATATAAAAAAAAGACTAAAAAACAACCAAGTGGTAACATATAGATGCAGGCAAATCCAGTTCATAGTAATAAGCCAATTACTTCACCCTGCCTTTTTCATCTAGAAATTTTTAATCTCATCGCTTTTTTTATTTTAAAATAAATAATTGATAAGCTTTCAATAACATTGTTTTTTTTGGGGGGGAATTTTTCAATAACATTGTCATATCTCCTTATATTTCTTTCTCTCCACAGCAATAGATAATGGAAAACATCACCAAAAATAAAAGATTTTCTTCATAGCCTGAATGATATTCAAATTAGAAATGAACTCAAAAAGCGCCCCCAAACCTTAGGTGGCTAGGGTTTCTTCTCCAGTCTTCCCAATCTGTAAGAAAATTATTACATCCGGACAAAAAACCGGAAATTCGGACGTATACCGAGCAATACCAAGTGCTCGGTACCGAGCTCCAGGTGACGTGGTGTGTGATTATTAGTATCTGAACGCATTCGGTGTCCGAATATAAAAGGGTCATCGGTGGGGTTTTGAATCCACCCAAAACTTTAGCAGTCTTTGCTGAAAAAAAAAAAATTAGAAATGGAACAATAATCATATCATGAGAATAAGCTGTTATTTATTTATTTATTTATTTTGCATTATAAAGAACACCTTCGCTTAAGCACTAATCCTCCTATCCAATCCAATTTTGCCTCGTCCCGTCCACCAACTTTTGTACCATCCAATCAACAAATGCATCGCATCAGCTACGTCAACACACTTGTCCTTCTTAACAAATTCTTTTTTTTTTTTTGGGTAAATCTTCTTAACAAATTCTTACAGAGGACTTTATGCATGTGCGATAATTTAGTAAATATTATATGATTTTTTTTTTCACCAAAGCGAACGTATTGTTGGATGCTAGCGCATGATACATTGCACATGCGTTTTAATATTTTTATAATTATTTTTATAAAAAACCAGGGCGATTAAGATGACAACTAATGAATAATCGAGTTTGAATGATCAAAGAGTAGCGTACAAGAGATTATATTACTCTGGGCTGATGATTCCAAGCATAAATAGACTGAGCAAAGTTGCAAAAGCACTCGGATTCCTTTCTGTATATAATCGAGAAGAATAGAAAATGACTGTACGTCGTAGTTATTCTCGAGATATGCGAGATTGAAAAAGTCGGCATCCATTGCAATGAAAGGAGTAAAAAATCTCCACACTCCAAGGGAAAATGCAGCTTTTTACTTCTTTAAGAGATAATTTCGTTTCAACATAGCATCAAAGAACATATGCATAAACGGGGTATATATTCAATACTCTAATGTCTTTAATCCGGTCATCTACAGATATTCATATCGCTCTCACATATATCAAGATAAGCTAATAGACCATTTTTACAAGTCTTTATTTAGAGAGTACTTGCTAATAATCTTCATAAATACATATCTAGTAGCGATGATGCTAACATACATCTTTAAACTAAATTGTTCTTAGACATATATTAATTACTTAACTAAATTATGCTGTATGAAATCTATCGCACCTCCCTCGAGACATGTCATCATCACCTACCAACCTAAATTCCTATCATTGAGTATTTGATTACTGTTTAAAACTTACGCCGCCGGATAGATACGCGAGGGAGCGAATGAGAGAGCAATACAGGGGGCACATGTGTGAATTCTTCCATAGCTCTACTTTCAGATACTCACACAGATTGAGCTTCACTCCAGGCGGGGGGGGGGCGATTCTTCTGGGCTAGGCGGGGCAATTAGGAGAGTAATGCATTGATTTTCTCCTGAGATAGTATTCAGTTATAAGCAAAGGCAGAGCGTTACCTATGATGTCTTCACGGGGATATGGGATTTGGTCGATTTACCGTCATCGATAAATCAGATGATGTCGATCTCTGACAATAGTGGTCGCAAAGTCAGGGAGACGGGATAAAGTGGCGTTAAATATTATAATTTTGATTTGACGTCTCGATCATCAAACGTACATACATTATGGGTTTACAGTCAGCAATACTATTCGAGAGCGGCTTCACACTGCTTAATGTAAAAATCTGATTGTACTCAAGCAGGATTGGATGGGCTCTGCATATTATTAGACGAAGGAGATGTTGTGCATTGCAGGAAACTAGTACTGAATGTCTCAATAGTCAGTCACAGCTTAGTTAGTTAAAGCTTCTACATATATGAAATAATAGAGAGTATCTTATTCCAAAATTGAGGAGCTATTAGATTAAGATATGCTATGTGGATCACTTACGGCACTGTTAGTAAGAGACACTCGCACATTTCAAACAACCAAAGTCAAAAAATAATATTAAATATGCTTTGTCCAGTAGTGACTGAGTTTGCAGAAGTGAATGGGCGCGTGGTGAACGTGCTGCTGGAGAAGTTGAAATGATACCGGTAAATACCACGGCTAATCGCGAGCAAAAGCTGGTCAGGATTGATCCATTCGATTTCGAAATGCTTGCGGTTCCTGGTGTCCAAAGGCATGATTATGAGGACTTTAATTCAAAGCTTCATAAAAAGGGTAATATTCATTCAATGCCTTTTCCTCCTACAATACTTGCTTATATAAGCTAAATAGAACAATCTAGAAGATACTTGTAATAAGCTCGTAACAAACATATCAATTTGAACAACCGGGAATCCAGTTAAATACTGGCAGAAGACGAAACAAACAACAGAAGCTAAGGTGAGTGAAACTGAACAAAGTTATCATAGCTCTCCTGTTTTGGAAAAATTATTGTGTCCTCCCACCTGACGTAGAGATGCATCCTCCCAGAGCTAAAAAACTCGGTTTTTGCTCGGTATTGCTAGGTATTATTTGGTAATAACGATGAATATCATCATGTGAAGACTAATACCGAGTTATACCGAGCAATACAAAAAAATACCTAGTTTTTCCTAGAGAAAACTCGGTATGTGCTCGGTATTGCTTGGTATAGCTCGGTATAACTCGATATTTGTCTTCACATGATAATATTCGTCGTTATTACCAAATAATACCTAGCAATACCGAGCAAAAACCTAGTTTTTTGGCGGTGGGAGGACGCATCTCTACGTCAGGTGGGAGGACGCAATAATTTTTCTCTGTTTTGTCCTTGCTCCGTTAATGGCGATTAAAGATAGAGGGGAGGAGGGTGACAAAGAAAGGAGGGCGAGGAGGTGACATTTTTTAACAAAGCAGGAACTCATTCTATAGCGAGTTCAGCCATGAATATAATCATCGAAAAATAAGGGGCTAAAGTCAAGTTTTTAAAGTATTTTAACTTAATAAAAATCATATAAATGAAGGAGAGCTCCCTATTTTCAATTTAAGTTTAGATAATCTATATACATAATATTCAAAATTATCATATTTATATACTATTTATATGATATAAAATTTCATTAACAAATATAATCCTCAAAGAAAAAAAAAAGTTTGGATAAGCTTTCATTTGATGGTGAAAAACTGACTACAAAGATTTCATTTGTGATAATTTTTTTGTTGCTTCTTAAAGTATCTTTTTAGTATATATTAAAAAATTAATTTAAAAAGCAACACACAAAGTTATCCCAAATATGAATGACGGAGAAAGATCTTGTTGGATAAGGTTTATATAGGTTTTACACTAGAGGATAGAAGATATGTGAAAGAGGAGATGACTGCATATTGCCGAGAAAGGGCGGTGGGTGTTGATGAATTGCTTCTGTAATAGTTTTAGGATAGCTTATTTGATTGCTCTAAAAAAGAATTTTCAAGATATAATTTTGCTTCACTAATTTTATGTGATGGCAAAATCCTTATATTTGAAAAAAAATTGGAAAAAAGATTGTTAACTAAAAATAGAAAACGTTAGCGTCTGCATAAAATTTACAAATTCTATAACTATTTAGCGTGATTTCATACTTGAAGCAATCAAATACGTTCTGAATTGATAGATAACTAATTCTCTGTAGCATCGCATATTCGCATTGGCTATGATGACCCCCTTAGATTTTTGATAGATATTGAATGACAACCTTTGGCGTTTAGAGAAGATATTTGGTGAGCATGAGCACAATTATTTTGTGCTTGATCGATGACCAGCATATTTATTTTAAAAATTAATAATACATAATTAAAATGCTGGATAAATGACTAAGGCTTCGTTTGGGACGGCTTTTTTACTGCTTTGTAAAACGGAGTTTTAGTACAAAATTTTTTATTTTTGTACTAAAACTCCGTTTTAGAAAGTAATAAAAAAGCCGTTCCAAACGAGGCCTAAATCTACGAAGCAGCTCGATCCAAAGTTTATCTATTCAAATCCAAATAGGCCCAAGTCAACAAATAAGGCTTACTTATATTAATTGTGGGCCTCAGCCCATAAGGGATCTTATAACTCATTCATCTTTTCAATGGCAACTTTGCTAATTAACTTATCATTTATATAATAATAACAATAATAGAATAACATAAAACTTTTTATTCTTTTGAAATTTAATAACAATCAACATTTAACGCATCAAATATAATCTCAACCATAAATCTATTTGGAAGCCTAATAATTTTTGAACAAGTGGAATTGGAGTCTCTAGTCTAGCTCAAGCTCAAGTTTGAACTTAGTAAGGCTTAAACGAGCTTAGTTCGACTAGACAAATATTTGAATTGACTCGTTTACATCTTTAATTATAATTTTTTAATTAGAAATTAATTTTTCTACCAGTATAATGTTATCAAAATATTTGCATTCATACAAGATTTTTCAAAATAA